>CM032469.1:3761301-3772469 GCA_019059595.1 Marasmia exigua | reverse complement strand
CCCCCTTCTGCCAATTACAACTCATTGAGACTAGCATGGAAGAGTCCTGATAAAAGTATGTGCAACTAGTAAACAGTTATCGTGTGGCGGTGACTTTAATATTAACATCCTGGAGAATTCGCAGAACTCAGTTAGGTTCTGAATCTTTTTAGTGTTTCATCTGGTGCACCTCTTCAACGAACCTACCAGTAATCACCCCACTTCAGCTACATGCTTGGACAACAATTCTGTGGATTGTATTGTAGGGGAGAAATCTATAATAATTCATAAACTCTGATCACAGTGGTCAGCTGGCTGTTATCGACTGTAGCGAAATGATCCGTCTACAATTTTTACATGTAGGCCTATACAAAAGCGTAGAGAGAATCAAGATAATATTTATAATACGGTATCCTTAATGCCTTGGTAATAAAATAGTGTCGACCAGTTGTATTAAGCCTTTTCGAAATTGTTGAAAAGGATTTAATGATATTTTTTACAAAAAAGCCCATTAAGTAAACAGTTTCTAAAATAATTTAGTGACTGTGCCACTACAGGATTCACATAAGCAGGAGAAAATTGTTTGAATTATATGATATTAAAGCTAATTCACGTGATCCTGCGATAGTTGAATATGTTAGAAATTATTCTAAGTGCTTTAAGAAAGTATGTGCAGTTGCTAAATCTAACTACATTAAAAACAAAATAAGCAAAGCAACTAATAAAAGTAAAATCACGTGGAACATCATCAACAAAGAGACTTAAACACAACAACACAAGTTCTCTCTAAAAATAAATGGCAAATGTCTTGACTCTGATACTGAAGTAGCAAATGCATTTGAGTCGTTCTTCACTAATATACCAGTGGCAACAACAAGTACATTAAATTCAAGTTCGTATCTTGCTATCTCATTACTTAAAGCAAATGTTGCCGAGTGTCAAACGCCTTTCAAATTTTACCAGTGTAATCTCCGAGATAATAGTTAAAACTTTCAAAGATCTGAATATGAAAAAAACTGAAGATCTTTGGGGAATATCAGTAGACATTTTAAGAAATATAATACTAGTTATTGCACCCCATTTGGCAACGATATTCAACAGATGTATTGATGAGGGTCAGTTTCCTAGCTTAATGAAGTACAGCAAAATCATACCGTTATTTAAATCAGGTGAAAAAAGTGACCCTTCTAACTTTAGGCCTATTCTATATTACCAGCACTGAGTAAAATTTTTGAAAAAGTCATATTCGTTCAGTTGCTGTCTCATTTTAAAGTTAACGACTTACTTCATAATAAACAATTTGGGTTTACCAAGGGTAAGTCTACCACTGACGCAGGAGTTGCACTTATTAAGTATATTTTTGATGCATGGGAAAACAAAACAGGATGCAATTGGTGTTTTCTGTGACCTCTCGAAGGCGTTTGATTGCGTTGAGCATCAAACATTGTTGTTGAAGTTAGCTCACTATGGTGTTCTAAATATGCATTAAGTTTGATAAATTCTTACTTATCAGATAGACTTCAGAAAGTCAGTGTCAATGGAACTGAAACTTCAGGCGCCCCTCTATTAATGGGAGTGCCCCAAGGATCAATATTGGGACCTCTGCTCTTCCTAATATACATAAATGACCTCCCTTACTTGCACAAGATCTTTGTGAAGTAGTGTTATTTGCTGATGATACCTCGTTGATTTTTAACGTTGACCGTCGAAAGATACGTTTGACGACGTAAATGACACCCTCTCACAAGTGCTACATTGGTTTACAACTAACAACTTGCTTTTAAATGCCAAGAAAACCAAATGTGTAAAATTCACTATGCCCAATGTAAAGCAGGTCAACACTAACGTCGTTATGAATAATGAACATATTGAAGTTATTAATTCGACAATTTTCTTAGGTATTACACTGGATTCCAAACTGCAATGGAAGCCACACTTGGCAGCCTTGGCGGGAAGACTTAGTTCCGCCGCATATGCGGTTAAGAAGATCAGACATCTGACTGATATTGAAACCGCGAGACTGGTTTATTTTAGTTATTTTCATAGTATAATGTCATATGGTCTTTGTTGTGGGGGTCGGCGGCTGAGATACTGACTATTTTTGTATTGCAGAAGAGGGCCATCCGCTCCATATACAACCTTAGGCCTCGCGATTCGCTGAAAGAACTGTTTAAGAATATCGACATTTTAACTGTAGCTTCCCAATACATTTTGGACTGTATTGTGATTGCGAAAGAACATTGATATTTTTTCTAAAAAATCTGATTGTCATGGTTTTAACACTAGAAATAAACACAAGCTCGCGATTCCAAATCTGAAGCTCCAAAAGATTAATAGTTCATTTGTTGGTCAAAGTATTAAAATGTACAATAAGTTGCCACAAAATGTTATTGAGTTACCAATGCATAAATTTAAATCCCACGTGAAAACCTGTTTAATGAGTAAAGGATACTATAAAGTTGTAGATTACTTAAATGATAAGGATTCATGGACATGATGACCTCCGTGCCTGCACACATGTAGTAATTTTATAAATATTTACTGGAATCATCATTATTATTATATAATTAATCATTTTTAATAAATTAGGCTTAGCAGCATTTATTATTGTATACAAATTGATTAGTATTGATTAATAAAACAATTGACAAGATGCTAACCACCTACTATTGTACACCTCGTCCTGCAGTTTATTAGTATTGGATTAAGTACTCTGTGACCTATGAGGGGAACCTAAGTAGTCATGCTCACTCAAATGTCTGTGAGGTGGTGGCGCTATGTGGCGGGTCATTACATTCCCTCTAATATGGTTGAGTAAAATGATGGCTGACACATACGTCATACTTGTGAACAGGTGCCACCTTTGGGGACTGGTCCGCTTCGGTTTACCTCATATTAAGCTTTTAATTTGCTTCATTCTATTTTGTGTTGCATTAGACTGTATGACTTGGTATGAGGATAATAAACCATTGTAAAAAAGTTGGCGATTAAAAAGAGTAACTGGCGAGTTTCTTGCCGGATCTTCTCGACCAGAAACAACTTTCCGAGCCGGTGGTAGAATCGCATTATGTTTATTTATTTCTTTAGTATATTTTATGTATCAACATATATATGTCCTATTAACATGTAAATTATACACAAGTACTTATAAATAGTTTTAAGTCATTCAAATGTATGACGATTTGTAAGTGCTGTGTACAAGCCTATGCAAATAAAGAATTATTTGAATTGAATTGAATTGAATTATGCTGACGAAAACAAACATTTTCCCCTAAGGAACATAGGGACTTATCTCAGAAAAAAAAACACCATCCCATACAAAAGTAATCAGCTGATTGGTGCAAATTGTATGGGGAGGCAATTTTAGTTTTGAGATTAGACCCTTTGTTCCTTGGGGAAAGATGTTTGTTATCATCAGTATAATGGCCTCCATAGGGAGTCAGATGGTTAAAAAAGCATGGTGTATTTATTTCACGTGGTTGTCAGTGGTGGTGGGAGAGCCACGCTTCGGCAGTGAATAGACCGGCTCGACTGGAGTGATATCACGGCCTCACAGAAAACCGACGTGAAGCAGCACTGTGCTGTGTTTTGCTGCGTGAGTGAGTGTACTGGAGGCCCAATCTGGGGGAAAGGGGGTTTTAAAGATTGGCAGCGCCCTTGTGACTCCTTTGGTGTCGCGGGTGTCTACCATACCATCAGGCGATCCGTCTGCTTGTCTGTCACCTATAACATAAAAAAAACAAATACACAAAAAGAAAACGATTTCAGTTTGATTCACTACTCATAGATTTTCATTCTCTACAGATTCGCAATGGAGTCCAGGGCTAAACGAAGTGCTGGAAGAAAGAGATGAAGCTATAGCCCGTGAGACGCTTAATAGACAAATTTCAGCAAATAAGAAGAAAGAAGCTGCTAAGAAGAAGTAGACACAATTGACATACTGGTATAAGGCATAAGACCCTGCTTTTGAGGTGCAGTCGGTTGTTGACTGTGTGTACCTATCTACTTCCACTGTCATTTGAGACTTTGCTGTGATGGCAGCAAAATAGAATCTGTCATCCATGGTAGTATACTAAACGACATAACTCTTAGCAAACAGTACAATATACTTCCTCTTCTAGACCTTATCCTCATTACTGAGGGTCGTGATTCCTCCCATGGGCGGTCACTTTGCTCTTCATGATAGACCTCCATCTATGTCTATCTTTTGCAATGTGGAGGGCATCATACAGCTTGGTGTCCAGCTGCGAACGTATTTGGTCTAATCATCTGATAGGGCTACGAATTCTGGGTTCTAGATTATGTCCATCTTTCCGGGCTATAAAACCAAAAATCTCCAGTATTCTTCTCAGGCATCTGTCTACAATCTGGTAGACAGCCTGGTTTTGATGTGGAGTTCTCGGCGGATGGAATCGTTTTTACGGAAAGCAGTCCTATTGGTTTGGAGCATCCCTCGCCAACACCACATTTCAAATGCACACAAAGGACAATATTATTATGTTATAATTAATATAATGAAACTTTAGATCATATGACAGTTAAGTGGTTCAAAATGATCAATAGTAACTGTTTTACTCATGCCACAGATTCGTTGCAGTCTGTTAGCTAAGTTTTTGCGCTTAGTATAATATAATTATTTGTAGATATCAGTTTCTACTTGCTGCCATCGAATACTAAATAATCCAGTCTTTATTACAAACTTAAAGGAAATGAAAATAAGATTAAAAATATTATTTACTTATACTTTTAAAGAAAGAAAGAATATAAGAAAACATTTTTTATTATAGACATCACAACACAGGACATACAGCAGTTGTCAACACAATTTGGTACATACGGAAAACAAAACAGATAATAATAAAAATACATTTAATAAAAACAACAAAAATACAAAAATATATTCAATCATGTCCAGGCAGTGCCAAATGCATAGTGTGTTATAACGTCTAGTATAAATGACCCTCACTCAGCTTCAGTCACGGCCCAGACAAAGGCCATGACGCTGGTTAGACTTTCTTAAATATGCTTTAATATTTAGTTAGGTAGTTAATATTTGATTACAATTTGTGTTAGAAATTTAAATACAGTTATTTTTATAAACTTTCTGATAGCTTGTGCCAACGATCTTGAAAAATGAGTGGGATTTTTTCTTATTCATGAGGAGGCTTATATCGTTGCGAAGGCTTTAGTTCTACAAGTATTATTATTATAATTTAAGTGGAATTTGTTTCAAGACTCGAAAAAGTGGTGTTTCAGTTTAGAATTGAAATATAAGAATAAATTGATTTCGCTTTCTAAAGATTGGGAGCTTACGTTTATTTTAAGATTACGTTACGTTGAGAATATATTGTATTAAGCTCAAAACGCTGGTTTTTCTGCATTTATATAATTTTATTTGGCAGTCGAGCAGACGGACCACCTGATGGTAAGTGACTACACTTGACTGAGATACACTTTCCCCCGGAATGGGCCTCCGATACCCTCACTCACGCAGTAAAACAAAGCACAGTGCTGCTTCACGCCAGTTTTCTGTGAGGCCATGTTATCACTCCAGTCAAGCCGGCCCATTCATGCGGAAGTGTGGCTCTCCCACGGTCAAAATCTGGGTCGCAAGATGAGCATATCTTAACAGTTAATAGGTATTACTAACATTTATCATATTAACATTTATTATCCTCCTCATCTATGCGTGATTCCCCGTTGTGTCCAGAGATGTCGCTGTGAAGCCCAGGATACGCTTGGAACATGATCAATGATCCTGGAAGTCTGGTAATTACAATGACGGGACTGCCGTCCAACCTTCGCAACCCTTAGGAGAACCAGGAGTTCTATTTTTGATTCACTCTTATGACTTAGCGTCGTTGCATGCGACGAAAGTCGCATTTGGCTTCTAAGTCGCATGAAGCCGATTTTCCCTATTTTTGAATCATTTGATTTCGATGTTGCCAATATAATACGGTAAATTACAAACCCTTCCAGAATTTTATAAAAACCGGTAACTTCCGCGACTCTGTAAGCGTGGTGTAGGACGCCCTGCGACAAGATGGGATGATGATATTCGAAGGCTGGCTGGTGTGGGCTGGATGAGAGTGGCCGAAAATTGGGAGCAGTGGCGTGCATTACGGGAGACCTATGTCCGAGTGTGGGTTGCTGATGATGATGATGACGGTAACTTCCGCATTGCAAACGGAACGCAAAAATCATAGATTATTGGCTGAATGTGAAAATCTTTGCCTTTTTGTGACAAAAAAACTATGAATGTCACCTGTCAAAATCAGTCGAATCAAAGTTTTGAAATTTATAAATTTTGTTTATGCTTGTTGCTATTGACAACTCGTGGGTGGGGTCACTCGTCGCAGACGAATAATTCAAAAATGCGGAATTTCGTATGTCGAATGAAAATCAGTAGAAATCGTGCGCAGGGGTATGACAGTCGGAACATAGGATTTTTTTTCATAGAAAGCAGAGTTGTCTAGCGACATGATCCTGAAATAGGCTTCTTTGTAGTCTCTTAAAGTTGTGCTAGATGCCGCTATCTCATTATTTACATCCTATAAAAATTATTTAATTAATTTACAATTTTTCAAATTACCTATTCTTATTTATCAAGAAATATTTACTAGTTTGAAATGTCTAGACAAAATAAAATCTAATGAATTGTTACGAATGAATGACTAATTTAAAAAAATGGTAAATTGGAATGTGTAAAAGTCATGATAGAACAGACAACAGTTGACAACACAAACAAACTGTTTATAGAATGGATAGCATATTTCCGAATTTAACGTAGCCAAAATACATACGCCCAATGCAGATTTTTTACAGTCCACTTAAATTTATAAAACTACATTTATACCCAGGGCCATAACTTTTTTTGAGCAAATAAAAAAAACACAGATCTGAGATTTTTTTGCAAATGGCGTGCATTTTATTTTTCACCAAAAAAATATCCTGAAGAATCCTTACTTGAAAAAAGAGAAATTCAGTTATCGATACAACACAAACGTTGAGTTGAATTTCGGTCAAAGAGTAATATTATAAATACGTTTCAGTCTCCTCCGTCCTAGTAGTTGTTAGTGAAACTGTAATTGCGATACGGACGCTAAAGTATGTGTTGAAAAGTTAATTATGCCAGGCCAGCATTGTATATTGTGGCCGTGGGTATGGAACTGGTAAGTTTTAACCTGTGTTATGATCCTCATCCTCAGCAAACTGAAAGTTTTAATACCTACATCCTGAACGAAAACATGTAGGTATTTCAATACTGGGGGCCTACCGCCCAATCGCCTTTGTTCTAATCGAATATCGTTAAGAAACATGACTGTGTCATTTGAATTCCACATTTCGATAGATTTTTGCTGTTTTGTTCTGTTGAACGTTGCTAGCAAGCTAAAACATTGTTTAACATAAAGTTGCGCAGTAGCCCCTCTGATCTGAATATGGAAATACCCGACTTAAATAATTTATCATAATCAGCCCATATTCGTCCACTGCTGGACACAGGCCTCTCCTAACTCACGCCACTGAAATGTGACGATCATCGGAGGTCTTTATCCTACTGCTATCACATTGGCAAGAGAGGATTCATTTCGGTTTTTCCTTCTCTCACACAGGTGTTATGTGCATCTTGCCTTCTAGTCGACTCTTATATTACTTATCATATGATACTATCATAGGACAGGCAAAGAATATCCCTCAGCATTAATGTAAACAATGTATTATTGTCTCTCAGGTACCTACACCAGTCCATGTTTTTCCTAACCCAATCAAATTGTTGTATCAAGATTTATTAATAGACTGTCCTTTTGAGTGTGATGTTCATAAGGAAGAAAAGGTATTTTTTAAATACATTAATAAATGTTATTTTAATTGGAAAATTAACTTTTGATGGTGATGATGAAGTAAAGAGAGCGGCCCAAATACATTATAACAAATTCAAACATTATAAAAATAGAAAACAAAAAGTTTTTTATATTAATAAATGTATTTATAATTTATTTTTGTAGTTTTACTCAGTCACTTCCCTTCTGGTATTAATATTAGCTCTTCAAATGCTATTAGGATACGACTATTTCTTCTTTCATAATAAATTATCAACATTAGTTTCGCGTAGAAAAAGTTGATAATTTATTATATAAGAAGAAATAGTCGTATCCTAGTGTCCTAGTAACATTTGAAAATACCGTGACGTAGCGGTCGTGACGTAACGGTCGTGACGTAACGGTCGTGACGTAACGGTCGTGACGTAACGGTCATGACGTAACGGTCGTGACGTAACGTAAAGTTCGGATCAATTCGCTAGAGGCGCTGCTTTCAAAGAGTTTGCATAAAAATCTCTCAAGAGGGCTCTCTTTTTCCGGTATATAATACTAGATACTCTTTGATCGTGCGCTCGTCACGATGCTAAATCATACGAGTAAATCAAAAATAGGTCTCCAGAGCAACTAAAGCACAGTCGGAGACACATCTTATCGTTCCTCATATAGACGTGCTCAATTCACGGTTTCAGAATTTAAAACTTTTTAATTTACCTATGCCCCTTTTAGGAAAAACACGACTTACCTAACCTACTATAAATACGCAGTTAGTTTTTTATCGTTTACATCCCGAAAACCTCATATTACCTAGGTATCGTGGATAAAGTCCATTCATCATCATTTTAGCCAATAGACGACTACCACTGCTGGATATAGGCCTCCCATAATGTTCTCCCCACATATCGGTCCTGTGCCGCCCGCATCCAATGGATTCCCGCAACCTTCAACAGATCGTCGGTCCACCTTTTGGCGGGCCTGCCACGGATGCGGCTTCCTGTACGTGGCCTACACTCGAGGACCTTTCCGCCCCAAAGGCCTGTCTTCCTCGCTATGTGCCCTGCCCATTGCCACTTGAGACATGCAATCTTTTGGGCTATGTCTTTAACCTTAGTTCTCCTGCGGATCTCATCATTCTGATACGATCACGCAAATTAGCATGTTAGATGATCAACATAAGCGAAAAATAGTCAGCTGTTCCATACAAAATAGAATATCCACGCGGCAATAATGTATGCAACAGCAAACTTTTTTAGAATAAGAATATATTTATTGCCTCTTTAAAACACATTTAACATCTAAGTAGAAACAAATATGTTCAAGTATCATGCATGATAAGACAAAACGGAAGGAGCTCAGCTGATGTTGCCACGCTTATTCTGTTGATCTAACATGTTAAATGGATTTTATTCACGATACCTATAGTGGGATTTTTTGGGTGCAAACGATAAAAATAAAAAATAATAAAATAAAATATTGACATAATACAACAAAAACATCTACAATATTAGGCACAGTATCATTTTGTAATAAGACTAATAAGGGTAAAGACAGCAAGTTCCGCCTACCCAGATATATGTGCTTGTATGCACCTGGAATATTAACAGAAATTATGGTAATGATTTTCACAGAATACTATAATAGTAATGTGAGCAATGCGATCTCAGTTTGTCAGTAGAAATCAACATTCCGGGCCAGCGGCACTCGCGTAATAATGTATTACGAATTAATATGTTGAGTTACTGTGTAATTGTGTTTACTATGCAATGAGTTTGAAATCCTCCTTAGGCTAGGCCTGTTCCGTAGAATAACAGTGAATAATGTATCATGAAAATAATGAATAATTAATAAATAAATAAATATTTCACAACATCACATACATTGATCTGACTCCGAGATAGGTAGCTCAAGCACCTGTGTTACGGATATCAGATTCAACAGTGGGATTACAATTATATACATAAAATACTTTTCTTTTGTAAATACATATACTTACATAGATAACACCCAGACCAATACAAACAGATATGTTCATGCACACAAATGTTTGCACTGTGTGGGGATCGAGCCCGCAACCCTTGCACCAGAGGCAGCGTTCACTACCACTGTTCCAAATGGGTCGTCAAAAAAATAATGTGAAAACCTTCTTTATTTCGAGTTCAAATTCATAGTCCGAGCTATGAATCCCAAAGTTATACTTACACAGTAAATACAGGGAATAATAAAACCGTCGGCCACCAAAAAGGGATATGATGGAGCCAGAAATCCAATAACACTAGTGATCCGTGCAGATTTTGCGAGACTAGAGATTATGATAGCTTAGCGAAGCGCAGATCCGACAGCTCGGATTCATCTTCATCAATGAGAGAAAACATCGCGAGGAAACCTACACGTTTCGTATAGTTTCTGAAACGTGTAACAATAATATTCAGTTGGTCTGGCTCCTCTGCCAAAGGGTTACGAAGGACAGACGGCAGTCGCTTCATTGTAACTACTAGACTCTCCAATTCCTGGATCATGGTGCAAGCATACTCCGGGCTCCAAAGCGACAGTTTTGGACACAACTGGGAATTAGGCATAGATTTTCAAAAGAGATGAGCGAGGTGTTGTGAGGTGATGATAAGGTGAGGTGAGGCCGTGTGGTGCCCGGCAGAGTAGAATAGGCCACCCTCACTTTTACCGAGGTGTCGTAAAAGGCGACTAAGGTAAAGCTGCTGGCATGATCATCAGCACCCAGAGAAGGAAAACTCTGCATTTATATCAAAAACCTCGCCAACCTGTCTGCCAAGCGTGGTGAGTATGGCAATTACCCCTCATGTGATTGAGGGAGGCCCGTGCCCCAGCAGTGGGGACTTAAATGGGATGACGATGAGCGAGGTGTTGCGAGGAATCCTCTCGATGTTTTCCATTTCCATTACCCGTATGCTATTGCGGCCATTGAGCATTGACACATTGAATAAGCCACAATAAAAATGCAAAAACACGGACATTCTTGACAAAATATAATGATAAAAACACGTTTTAATTACACAAAAGTTTGTGCTTTTGAAAGTGAAAAAAGACATTGTTTTTTGACAATATGATGGGCGGTAGACAAGCAGACGGATCACCTGATATAACGCAATCGCCAGTCTACCACCATTAGAGTCACATATGTGTTGCCATTTTTATCTAAATAGGTTTTCTCTCAGTAAAATACAGCGCTGCTTTTACAAAACATTCGTCATTTGTTGCCACTCACCTCTTCACTTGTGGAATCAACTTCACTCAGGTATTTCCGAACTGGTACGACATTGAGACCTTCAAGAACACGTTACCTTCCTTAAAGATAGATAGATAGATAATATGTACGTTTATTCTGTAGCACAAATTATA